>JBAMNC010000553.1:910000-932500 GCA_037902135.1 Cetoscarus ocellatus | reverse complement strand
GGACCACATCGATATTATCCTCATTGCCAGACTGACATTTTTTGTATTTGAAAGGCACTTAATGGACCAAATAAATGCTGTAAAGCAGTCCTAAGGAATTACTTCAATAACATTTATCTGTATTTAAACACAATTGCAATCAGCAAAACTTTAACCAATGAGCTAAACACAGAATACAAGCCAGTTTTGGCTGCTTTTTGAGCAGAGAAACCTAGCATCTGCTTTCTGTCATACTATATTTTACTTGCATTTTATTTCAATTTCATCAAATGCATAAAAAGAGAGTGAATACTTTGGGGAGTAACTGTTTTGATTTTGGAAGTCATAGATCAAGTCACAGTGCCACATGATCATCCCTTCTTTGTTAATGCAGATTTTTAATACACTTTTCAAATTTAAGATATTTGTCGACTCTGACAAAGAAATGTAGTTAATACAATCCGAAGGCCATAGGTTAGAGTTCAAGGCCAATGGGTCCTATGCTCATCCTTTCTGGTGAGCTTAATATCAAGAATACTTTTAGTAGATTTCCTCAGTATTTGCAAAAATGTCCACTTTGACTCAAGGATGAACCAGAGTTGGTTTTGGACTTCAGATGTCAAATCCTTTGGACTACATGATCGTCCCTTCCTTATACGATTCTATAAATCACACTACCACAAAGACCACCCCAGCCCTTCTCCTTGACCTGCCTCTGTACTTTCACTGCCTGGCACTTACAGATGCAAAACACCACCCAAATGGTATTTGACCATCTTTGCCACCATCTCCTTAAATAACTTTTCTCTGTGTGTTATGTTTGACCAGACTTTACAGGTCACTTTTCCAGACATGAATCTGAATCACACAGTTGGTAGCTGAACCCCCAGCTAGGCAAGGGGATTAATGTCGGACTTCATCCCTCAAAAAGCACTAACACCTCCCCCACCTCTTCATTTTAGTCCTTTGACCTGCTGTATTTCTTCCTCTAATATGTCTCTGAGCCTGCTTCTCCTGCTCCTTCTCTCTCTGCTATCTGTGTGAAGTCTTGCCAGATTATTGGATTTACAAGTCTATGAATGTCACTCTGCCATGCACTTACTGGAGCGTCACATTTGCACACCCGCTTGTATTCTATGAGTGTGTGCCTCCATGCTTAGGCCTCACTTCACATAATTTATCAGGTCAGAGCACCCTTTCTGAGTTCACTGCAAATGATAGGACTAAGTTAGTGGGATGTTCTTGTGTCCTGCAGTTACACTCCTCCTGAGTTAAGGGAAACCGGCCTCGGGTCATTTGGTGTTTAGCATCCCTCTTCTACCATGGGCTCTGAGCTCTCCTTTATTTCTAATCTTTGTCCCTGAGTTTGACTCTCTCCTGACTTTCTATTATCCTACCTTGTCAGGCATTACGACTGTCACTTTGACAAGGCAATCCAGGGGGAAGAAGATTAGAGGAAGAACGTCTTGACAGACACTGATCAGATAAATACATGAATGGTATGTAACAAGAGGGTATAATTATAGCATTAAAAGAAATTAAAAGAAGAACAAGCAACAGTAATAACAGGTTAAAGAACTTTATTGCTGTTACTTCAAGGTTGTAATATGTCACTTTCGTAATACATATAGAAATCTAGAAGATTTTGCATTTTAGCACCAGTCTCTCAAGCCAATAAAGACCAATCATCACTCAGATATCCAGATAATTTGGTTTATTTCTTGAAATTCAAAGTCCTACTGCCAAAGTCAAAGAGTTGCTGTATAATAAAATTGCCATGATGTCCTGACATACAGCCTTCCGGAGGCTGGGCCAAAAATCTTTCCTAACTTAGTGGTGGCCAGGCAAGCAGTTGGGATTCACATGTTAAAAAAAAATGAGGGTGACATTAGACATGTTTTAAGGTTTACAATGTTTTATTTATAATCATTAAGTTTGTAATATCTACAAAATAATGGATTAAATACTGCTTATCATATCTTTAACATATACCTTGACTTTAAGACGGGATCAATGGAAGAGAATTAATAGCATTTTTTTTGTAGTTATTAATTTGTGGTTACATCTTTCTTGTGGGTTTATTTTTTAATTGTAAGAATATTCGTCGTGCTTTTATTTTGTTGTGGCTCTTCACTTGTCATGTTTAATAGTTGTTGTTGATGCACTTTTTGTTGTGTTTTTTATTTTTGTCACATTAACTGCCATTGTATTTTTGATGTTATTTTTGATGTATTTTTTGTCATTGAGTGTTTGAGTTGTTTTTAAAAATGGCTTTAATTTTGTTTTTTTGTTTTTTTTTTGGTTGTTTATTTTTCATTGTAGTTTCAGCTTAAGTATTAATTTTTCTTATTTTTTGTTGTGCTCTTTTGATTTTTTGTTTTGTGTGTTTTTTTGTTGTGTATTCTGCTTCATTGCAGATTATTTTAAACAAGTTTTAATGTGTTTTAAAGTTGATTTTTCATTGTGTTAAAGGATTTTTCATGTTTTTGATTTGTTTAGTGTTTATTTCGCATTCATTAACAAGTGGAAGTTTTGTTTTCGTATTTGTTGGTGTGTTTTTGTTTGTTGTATATTTTAAAATTGATCTTTTTCGATACTGTTTTTGTTATGTTTCTTAGTTGTTATTGCATTGGTTTTTATTTTGCAGTATTCTTTATTCTTAGTTGTGTTCTTAAACTGTTTTCATTTCTCATTCATTTATTATTTGACAGTTTGTTTCCTTAATTGTCTGTGTGATTTTGTTTTCCATTTGTATTTTGGGTATTTGATTGCTGTGGTGGTTCCTCTGCATGTTTTTTTCTTAATATTTAGTTGTGTTTTTTGATAAGTCATTGTTAACTCTAGATGTGTTTTAAATTTATTTTTGTTTTTCTTTATCTGTTATTAAGTTTCCAAAACCAAACCCTGCACTTTTGTGCAATAGGCAAAAGGATATCGATCAGGGAGGTTTTGGCACACCTTCATGAGGTAAAGACTAGTACTGTCATACTGCCCAATAAGTATTTTAATAAGTCTGTTTGTCAGTAAGACAGGGCACTGGGTTCTTCTTAAAGCTTCTTCCTTTGACTTTAGTCAGAAAGTAAGATCTCCTTAAACCATATTGATGGAGTTCTGTTAGAGTCTGATCTCCCGAGCCTTATTTATTACTGTCCCTGTTTTCTATTGAACATTAATACATTTCTCCATTGTGTGTAAATTTAGTGCTCTTATAAAAACAATATTATGTTTTAACAGTGCAGACTAAACCATTTAACTCCTACCAGCTGAACAGGGCAGGGCGCAGACTTCAGGCCTCAAGGGATGGAGCGTAATTGCTGCAAATCCTGCCAACATGCAGAAAAATCACTTCAAGAAAATCCTGTTTTCCTTGTAACTTATTTGTCAGGCAAATAAACTGAGTCTGATACTGTAGAGATTATCATCAGTCATGTTTATTCGAACATGTATGCATGTGTCCTCACTCATCACATACATGCTATAGAGCTTTTAAGTTGTAAAGGTGTTTTACTGAAAGTTGTTGCTGCCTGCCAATAGTTAAAAACTCTTTCATCAGGCTGTATATTATCCTTGGTGTTTTGTTTTCCTTTCTGTCTCTGTACCATGTCCCAACGTGCCAACCAAGAATGCTGTCTCTTTTACCTCCACTATATGTTTAACCATTTAGATGTGTAATTACACGCCATACAGGATGTCATAGCCACAGGCAGAATTTTCTCAGTTTTCATAAAAGAGAAAAACCACATCCCAAGACAAGTTGAAGGATCAAAAGATTTTAAGTCATAGATAGCAAATGGCAAAAGTTTGTTGAGGTATTAAACAAAGTGTCAAGATCCACAAATGCATAATTCAATGTAGTTATCTGTCAGGGACTAATGCTGCCATATCCAGCCACTGCCTTTTCTCTGAACTGTCACAAAGCTTTTTTCAGAATATGTATTTACCAAAAACTCATGTTACATTTGGACATTTTCTGCAGCAAATCAGACTATGAAGTGACACTGGGCTGGTTTAAGTGGACTGGCATTAGCAACTTCCTTTTAAGTCATGGCCCAGTTCTTTCAAACTCTCGTTTAGTTTTGTTATTCCATAGCTGATTTTACCTGCTTCTATACATGGTGGAAAAATGTATGAGGATTGTGACTTGGCAATGTTTTTCTGAGACAATTTTTTCATAGTTGTTTGTTTAATACCCTAGCTCTAGCTGTAGCCTTAAATTCAGCTAGCTAACTTAGCCTGACCTTCATGTAGCTTTTTCCACTTGTGAGCTGACTGTGACCGACTGTCTAAGCTGGCATGTTAAGGTAAGATTAAATACATTAATGCACCAGTTGACTGGAATTAATAAAATAAAATATCAATAACGTGTTCTCCTTCACAGGTATGAAAGGCTGCCATGACCATGTGTGGTTAGCCTTAAACATTAGCCTTGTTTGTGTGAGGTTTTCAGAGAAAGCCATCTCCACCAGAACACATGAATTGTGTTTTGCATAGTGATGTGGACACATTACATATCTAGGTCAGTCCATTTCCTTTTTCCTTTTGCTCTTGTAGATCTGTTTTGGTCCCCTCAACTCTTAACCAAAAATATTGGACTATTTCACAGAGTAATGCCCTGGAATCTTGCAGCCAGCTGGTCACTGACTTTGTCTACAAAAGGTTCTCTGCATGTGTTAAAAAGTTGATCACATTTCTTTTTTTTAATTGAAAAGGTACATCCTAAAACTCTAATCAAGTTAATCTCAAGTCTTATTGATAAAAAGATCTATACATTGATTGATGAAAGATTTGGTTGATGCACAATAGGCAAATCTATATCACATGCATCTCATGTACTAGACAGGTCTCTGTTTTTTTTGCCAGCTCTTCAACATCTGGACTGCAGCCGCAGCTGTGAGCACTTCCTCGAACTCTTCCTCTATCAAAACCTCCTCAATGTCAAAGGCTCCTTTTGTCTTTAAATGTCATAGTTTCAATGATGTACCTCAACTATTTTCCTTGCTTGTTGAGTTTAATACAGTCCATTAGCCCCTTCTGATCCCAACCTGTGGTCTGGGGAGGGGGGTAAGAGGGTCTCATGCCTGTATAGGGCACCAGACTTTGGCACATCTGAGGTAGTTAAAAACTGGTTTACAAATGTTTACCAAAAACAATGAAAACACACTATTTTCTTTAGGGGTCTTTGAAATAATGAGGCCATTTGTATCTTGATTTTTTTCTTTCTATGAAAAAATAGAACTGAGCTTTATTTTGCACAGCAATGTATAACTACAGTAAGTACACCTGGGGGGGGGGGGGCTCCGAGGAGAAAAGGTTGTGAACCACTGCATAATCCTGTCTGATCTGTCCAGCCCATCCAATCAGCCCTCACAGCTGAACTATTTTTCTTAATTTTGTATTAATTTCATACCTTCAGATTATTCCACGAGTGTTCAAATACATTGAACGTACTGTCATCTAATAGCATTTAACTTTATATTGCACCTCTTTTTATATTTATACAGTCATAAACCCTTTATCGATGTTTCTTTACAAAGTTAAAAAGTGATTTGGAAAGAGAAAAATGTACATGACAAACGTACATCACAAGTGATAACACATTCATATGGAATAATTCAAACTTGGGATTCATTGTAGAATTGGTTTTGCCCAGGTTACTCCAGAAAATGAATGTTTGATGAACAGATGTCAGATGCACATATTAACTTGTTGTGTCATATCTATCTAAAGCTGACATCTGGCACATGTGGGTGCTGATTCACAGATGAATGTTTGATTGGGCAGAAAAAATGACCTTTTGGACAAAGCCTAATGTGTCCATGATCAAACATGAGAGGACTTGTTGACATTGTAGGAGCATTACAACTACAGAAATGATTAGAAAGACATCTGTATAAGTATCAGCTAAATTATTATGTTAAACATTGGTTTTGACTTCAGCCTTGATTTTGGCAATCAGTGCATTACTACTTAAAACCATGAAATGCATTTGCATAGAGTTAGAAGCCTTTTTATAAAAGAAATGTTTAAATTGAGATGGAAAGGTTGTGACAGAGTTTGCAAACTGGATTTTAGCAGGTAGTTTATTCCCAAACCAAGGAGTGTGCATTGCAAAAGCCCAACCAAACTCTACTCATCTGATCTGAGGGTGCTCAGGCCAAAAAGGGGTCAGTAATTCAACAATATATCTGGAGGGCCGAGTCATGACAAGCATTAAAATTATTACAAAATATTAAATTAAAATTGTAGTTCACTGGAGGCCAATGTTTCATTGTCAGGATTAGGATAACTGTTTTTGCACCAAAATACATGGTCACATTCCTTGTATAGTTAATATACTTTGCATTAAACCTATTCCTGATTCTGAAAAGAACAAGATATCAGTTTCATCTCTGCAGCATTCATTCATGCATTTTTGCAAGAGTCAACATGCCACAGTTGCTGTTACCCAGACGAACAATTAAAGAAAGCATCAGTTTACTATTTTAATATCATACCCTCAGGCGAAACTCTAGTCCCTTGATCTCACCCTTCTAATGAAAACTCAAGTCTGATCCTCTCATTGATCCATTCTGAAACATGCATTGGTAATATTAACATCAGCTCACATCAGATCTCTAACTCTGACTGTTCATTTACTTGTTGAACCTGTTTCAGTTCCAAACTTCTGCTTCTGGATGAAGTTCTTTGTTTTCTAAAATGATGACCTGGGGAGCAGAACTGCTTCATGCATTTCTCAGTTTCCCCATTACCCAGGTAAGAATCCATTTATTCCTTTTTCACAGCGTTAGAGGTCTACCCCCCTGTCCACCAAACCTGCCCTCCCCTCCTCCACCCCCCTGTATCCACATCCTCCAGTCTGCTTTCCCAGACAGCTTGTTAACATGTCTACCGCTCTCTGAGCTTCTGCCAGTGAGGAAATAATAAACAGATTATTTCTTCAAGTCAACTAAACATCACTCATGTCTCTGCTTAGCGCTGAGCTCACTGTGGTTCACTTAAGTGTTTCTCGTTAAGAAAATAATTTTCCCTAAACTCTCCAGTACTCTGCACCTTTTTTATTTGCACTTTACTGAACCTGTTACTGGATTCCTGCAGGAGTTATTGGGCTCTTGGAGGAAAACAGCAAATAGCACTTGGCTGCTAAATAACTTTGGGGTCTTCCTAGTTTACATGTCAAAGTCTCCAGCCTGAGTCATTATTATGAACGTGAGAATGGCTTAATGAGGAAGTGATGAGACTTCCAGGCTGCATTCCAGGTCAAGAAGCTTCAATAACTGTTTAATAAAAGCCTGAATATTAATGATTGTTACATAACTCATTAAAATAATGCTATTTTCTTAAAAGCCATATTGGATCAAAAGTCTGGACTCATGTAAGCAAGGTTGCTACAATGACCAGATTTTTAATTTCGATATAATTCTAGTGAAAACAGTCTGTATTAATGCTAATTCCAGTACCACAGCAGCATAAACAAAGGAGTCATATACACCAAATATTTGATACTTGTTTAAAACAAACAAAAGATTTGAGGAAAACCTTTTTTTACTTTCTAAATGGCAGAAATACTATCTTTTTTTAGCGTGTTTGTATAACTCAGGCAATGCTCGCCTTATTTCTTAGCTCTTGGTTGAAGTATGGCAGACGATCTGTGTTTTTTTCAAAGCTTTTGAATTTTTTGATACAATTGATCAGCCCTTTACAAACATTAGAATATCGTGAGCCGATCTGGAATCTTGTAATCTTTCAAGAGCCCTCCAAAACTTCTGGTAAATCATAGCATTGGACTCAAAAGTCCCATCTTCATGTTTTATTTCATGAACAGTGAATATCACCTGCCAAGAGCATTTCAGCAAAGTAATAGAGCCCTGTTCTGTTTATAAGAAAAAAAATGATTAGGGTACGATGTAAGGTTTGGGAATTGGTAACTAATTCAAGTACAGAATCAATAACAGCCAGCTCAGTGAATCTATACCATTAGTCATTATGCTTAATTCCCTCATCAGTCTCTATCACTTTGTATTGCCTGCCTAGAAAATCAAGGAAGTTGAACATTTGATCATCAGACAGGAGAGAGACTTGATCAAAATCGTGGCTTAATTTACACAAAATGTCGCTAATTGCACAAGAAAAAGTGTCTGTTTGATTTCAAGAAACTTATAGAAGCATTTGTCAATCCAGCATGGCACTAAATATCATCAGTGCCATGAGTTTGACATTGTTGCCTTAACAGACCTGAGGAGGATGACTTTTTCACATGAGACATCTGCAGGAATCATTAAGGGAATTGATAAAGACTCTGATCGAAAAACATTATTGATGATGGCATTGGTATTAATAAACTTTTTGTCATTTCCAGTCTCAATTGAGATGACATGTAAAGTCAATTTGTTCTCTGTGTTTTTTCTTTTGGACTTAAGACAAACTTCTCGAAGCCATCCTGTTGGAGCTCTGGAGACCCATGGAGGAGGCTACAGTAGATACTTTGAAAAACACTAACGTAGAGTGGTGCGGCAATGGTCCTAAAACGCAGAAGCGAGTCAACATTGTAGCGTATCTGCTTCTCTTGTCTCAGTGTCTACAGGATTTAAGAATTGTTTTTTTGGTCTGAATGTCCATGATAAGTTCAGTAGTAAACACAAGCTCGGAGACTTCAGCTTTAATTTCTAAAAAATAAAATTCACCAGGTGGATTTTAATCATGTTACAGCGTCTTAAGAAGAATAGTTGCTAACATTATCAACAGAAAGAATCAAAAATGCCCACTGCCTTGCATGTAAGACAAATAACCCATTAGAGTTCATTTTTACGTAATGAAGCTGATTAGATTAAAAGGGAAGAATGTACAGAAAAACAATCAACATGAAGGGTCATGATCCACTGAATTTACAAAAATCCTGGAGCCTTAAAACTGTAACATCATATATTCAGTCATAACCAAAAGATCGACAAATCAAGGAAACATCCAGGTTATGTGTTTGAATGAAATACCCATAAAGAATAATAACACAAGTATATTGTGATCCTACAAGATCAGTGAGTTTTCACACTAGTTGCATAAAGGGGTCTGCAATCTTTGACCCAAAATCTGGTTTCAGTTAGGGAACAGTGCCATCTTGTGGACACAGAGAGACTTTCACTTCATTCAGGCCTGACAGAATCATCCTGTTCCCTGCTTGTCTTTATTGGCAGCTAACTTGCAACAATCAGCATTCGAGAAACAATAATATATCTATACCTTCCTTGATTTCCTATCAGAGCAAAAGGAAGCAGAAGCCTTCTAAACAATGGAGGCATTATGTTATGTAAGACAGGAGGCAATGATGTTACTATTGTTTTTTTTTTAATTTGTAAATGTAGTACTTTGTGTTTCTCTTGTTTCTCTTTATCTGCAGTCAAAGTTTTTAGTGGTACTAAAAAGTGACCTTAAATTCTTTAATGTTACTTTAATTCCTGATTATGCCAACAAATTTAAAAAATGTCTGTTTTGGTATTTTTTGGATTGAAGGAAGCTTTTTTTTATTGATAATTTGATATTTTCCTCATTATCTGGTTTGTTTCCATTGGTTGACTTTTGGTTTAAGTTTCAATATTTTAACACCCAGTCTCTCTGAGCTCATAGCTCCACCTCTACCACAAGCCCCATGTGACCTGGTGTCAGGGTGAGGCTCTGGGTGCACTTGTCTCTGAGGATTTATCCTTTAAGCAAGACCCAGAGGCCAAGGTTCAAACAGAGACACAGGCCAGACGAAGCCATGGACTACCAACAGAAACTGGCCGAAAAACTCACCATCCTCAATGAGAGGGGGAACGGGGTGCTGATACGCATGAACTACATTAAGAAGGTGAGGCAGAAAACAGCGTAGTGAAGTAACAGAAACTAGAAATAAGGAACTTGGCTGTCATCTCACTTGGAAATCGCCTCAAAATGCGCATCTTGACACTCTTATTCTGATTAATGAAAAGGCATTTTATAAAAGTTACATTTTAACTGGAGGTTTATCAACTTCATAGAGAAGCTTAAACTGTATTGTTTTGAGAATTAGATGCCTTTATTTGGTTTTAAAGATATTAAGTTGTAAGCAGGGCTAAGTTGTCAGGAAGGGAAAAGACACATTTGACTCTCCTGTTAAATCCAATAGTGATAAAAACAAAAAACACAGCAGAATATGTGATGGTGATTTGAAATTAAAGTGTTGCAGGATACTTTAATTCTCCAGTGTTATACAGCAAGATGCAAACCACCAAAGAAAGAGGGCATGTTCCTCAGAGGATCAAAAGAATCTCTTCAGGGTCTGTAACTCCCACTACAGTTTTGAAATAGTGTGAAATAAATCTTAGGACTGTGTATTGTTGACAAAGGGTTTTTGTGTGTGCGATTGCTTTTCTGAACTTGCAGCACTGCCCTCAACCTTTTTTTTTCATGTAAAGAGGAAGTGCAAACAGGAAGTCAGTAGGAGCTGTCAGTCTACTTAAATTTCAGTTATTCTAACCATAATACTTTTAGACTCATGCACCACAATGGAAAAAAGAGCCCAAATTAAACAGAGGAGCATTTGGATAAACTTTCATGTGCATGGAAATGTAACTAATGATCAAAATAAAGACATCAGTAACTCCTAACCTTGTTGTTTCACCGCTGATCTCCTTCTTGTTCAATATTCTGCTGGTCATGTCGCATGTCTATAATAAAAGATGAGAGCGTGTACAGCTCACACCACAACACGGGTGCGCATGAAGACATGAATATTTAGATATGAGTGTTGTGTTGATTTTCAAACTCAGCACATTTCTGGAAGTAATGGGCAGGAAGTAAAACTCAAAAAATGTTGTAGGAGTTAAAAAATTA
The DNA here is from genome assembly GCA_037902135.1 of Cetoscarus ocellatus. NCBI lineage: Eukaryota > Metazoa > Chordata > Actinopteri > Labriformes > Labridae > Cetoscarus > Cetoscarus ocellatus. Next base: position 921,676 of record JBAMNC010000553.1, on the reverse strand, counting down.
ATTTATCATCTAATTAAAAAAAAAACATAAAATGAAATAGCAGAGATAAATACAGAAATAATACAGAAAATCAAGAAACAAGCAAGTAATAGCAATGTAAATACCCTCCCCAGTCAGTCAATCAACCATAATCAATTCATCCATCCAATCATTATCTTTACCACTTAACCCCTTTATGGTCTACAAAAAAACTACATCCTTGTTAGGGATACAACCTGGACAGATCATCAGCCAACCATGGGGCTGATATATAAAGACAGACAACCATTCACATACACTCATACCTGAGGACAACTTAGAGTCATGAGTTTACCTGACAAGCATGTTTTTGGTCTGTTGGAGAAAACTGGAGTATCTGGAGGAAGCCAATGCATGCACGGGGAGAACATGTAAACTCCCCACAGAAAAATCCTGACAAATACTGAAGGATTTGAGCCACCATCCGTCTTGTAGTATGTGCTGTAGTAAAGTTTGTGTTTTGTCTCAGTCTGAATTATATTTATATTTATTATTATATTATTATACTTTGCAGTATAACGAGCTAAAGTTGTATGCCCTCCCTGTTTGGCACCTGTCTCCGAAGTTGCTACATTTAGGAAATGAAACAAGCGCTATAGTAGTAAAAGAATGAGTACTGTGTTGTCCTGATAACTATTTCTTTGTAATTTAATGTGGTTAAAAGTTTAGAAAACCCACTTACCAACATGGAAGGAGACCAGAAGCGCTGTCTTATGAAAGAAAAAAATCATAGGCAATGGCAATAGCAGCTTCATACTGAACAGCAAAAATATCTCCTTATAGAACTTAGGAGATGTTAACTTTTTTTCCACAAATAATCATATGATGTTACCTTTTTTGCGCTATACATAAATGTTAATAACTTTTAAAAATCCAAGTAAGGGGGGGCTATAAGAAAAAAAAACGAAAGTCACGGACACACTATTTTAACACTCAATCTCCATATTTCACCACAACCTAATACTGTGTTTGTCCTCTTTTTTTTTTTGCTATATTGCCAACAGCTTAACCATGAAAAATGCCATTTTGTTTAGCTGTGTGTCTTCAAACTTTAAACATGGCAATGATAGTTGACTTGAAGGGCTCCAGTTGGTTAAGTCATGCACCATCTATCAAAGGCATCAGTCCACCAACTGGGCTTCTTTAGATTCAGTGCAAACCCTTTTATTCTCTTTCATATTTCTTACTCAACTCCCTGTCCCATACCTTGAAATGTGCATAAAAGCCCCAAAATAAGCCTTGGAAGGGCAAGTTTGTCATCGACATCAGAATTTATAGAGACAAAGATATCAAGATAAACAGCAGAGAGCACATAACTGTCATGCTGCAATAAAACCAAAGTAATAAAAATGCCTTTTAAGATAAATGACACGCTAAAAGGAAAACCCTCCTCTTATTGTTATCCTATGTGAGCACAGGGAAGCCATTTTGTGCTTCAATTTATCATCAGGAGAAGTAACAGAACAATCTTGTATCAGCCTTTTTTAAATTCCTGTCCAGTGAAGATTTGCTGAGCACGGCTACATTTATTTCTGCTCTTAGATTTGACAGCTAGGAGCTGCTGCACAGCTTTTCTCCTGTCAGCTTGTAAACAGCCCCGCAGGAGCTGCTCAGTGTTAACTATCCCGCTCAAGGTCACCCTGAGGCTGGCTGCTGGAGAAAACATTAATACTCACTCGGCTCACAGATTTCCCCGTTAGTCTGAGGACACAGAGACTTTCTTCTGACAGGCCAGATTTCTCACCATCTGCTGGATGACACACAGAATCTGTGAGGGGAAAAAAAATTCAATTAAATCCCATCAAGACAACCCATAGAGTGCGATGACAGCTAGAAATTTATGAAACATCATGGGTTTAGCAGCTCAGATCTCACTCACACATCTTTATAATTTCCTCTCTTGTGTCACAGAGCTGTGCAGACCCTAAAATACGACCCTCCATCCTGACAGACAAAGCCATGGAGCCGGCCATCAAATACATCAACAAGAAGTTCCCCAACATCGACTTCAGAGGAAATATCGTGAGTATGACTGCAGCTTTTGAGAGAACTTTCATTTGTCTTTATTTTGTTCTCTTCACAAAAAAACTTGCCATTGATTTTATTTTTTTTTTGTGATGGCAAAATCATTATTTCAGAGTGAGGCACATAGATGGGAGATAGATCCTCCCAATCACCAATATACAGTCAACATATATATATATATATGTATGACTACATAGTCTGTAACACTGCATTCATTTTACCGTCTGTACTCCTGCTCTGGTTTTGCCACTACAAGCCAATGGGCTTGAACTGCTGACAAAACAGTGATAGTATGTCACTCGGGTTTGTCTGTTCATGACCCCTTGTGAATGCTGACAAAATAAATTGATAAAATCAGACTTTATTTGTTAATGTATCTAATATCAATCTATGAAATAACAAAGATTTAGATAAAGTTATCTACATTTTTTTTTCAGGCAGACAGTATTTTTCTTTGATTTAATGAATGATGCTGGCATACTTGGAGCTTGTTTTCCCTGCAAGAACTCAGGAATATTGGTGCACCAGTGATATGACAAAATTACACTTTGTCACAGGACTGATGAGACTCAATAACAGTATTGAAAAGCTTGAAAATATGCTAATGCAAATGAAGGTTATTCCATAACATTCATGGTTTATAGAGGAGATTCTAATTGACTTGCCCTCAGAAAAACATGTACAGGATGAAGTCTACCTTTCCCACGATATAACACATTCACTGACTGAAAAATAAAAAATCTCTCTTGTTTCTTGCAGCAAAATCTGACCAACATCCAGCGACAGAAGTCCGAGGTGTTGGCTGCTACCACAAGCTACTACGACTCTTTCCTGGATGTCATCGAGTTCAGGGTAGATTGTTTTCTCTTTTCTCAACACAGTACTCACATCAGCAACACAGAGAAGGAGGCCAAATAGTACACTGTCAATTTACATTAGTAAAGAATAAACAATGTAAGAAATTAAAAAGAAAACGGTACAAACAGATGACGAACCACAATCTAGATATTAGAGGGCAGTGACAGTGTTGGAAATATTTCCTGACTGTCCGTCTGTTTCCTTCCACTCCAGTATTATTTTGAACATTTCGACTTACTGAGTCCATTTACATATAGAGTGGTTTATCCTGATGCACTGACAAATAATTGGCTTTTCTTCTCCTTGATTTTGTTGTCACCAGAGATTTGTGTGGTTTGTCACCTCTCCTTTCACTTTTTCTATTATAGAGTTCCCAATTTGATTGAGGCATCATCTGTATTTATAAGACTGAGAACAACTTACTCCTGGTGTTATGACAATATGCAAATGCATTATCATTAAAGTGTCAGTACAGAAATCCCAGTGGATGATGTACATGGTGTGACTGTTGCTTTGTTTTTTAATAACTCTGTTTCCTTATTCCTCTATTTATGTATTTGTTTTTGCTCCATTCAGGATCATGTTTATGAGCTGCTGAACACCATAGACGCCTGCCAGTGCTTCTTTAATATTGTGAGTATTAGCCGTGCAGCATAGGTCACACATGAACTGTAACTAGGCTCAGTTTGTTCGAACGTAACATGATCAGATTGTAAGTACTAAATATGCTATGAGTAAGGGCCATTCCCAGTATATATAAAAAGACATCTCACATTAAGTAGGCATTCCTATGAAATTGTAATTTAGTAATGCACTTTTTTGAAGTGTTTTTTTTTCCTCATAATTCCTCAAATAGAAGAGGCTGATTGGTTTCTGAGGCTTTACCAGTTAAGAACAAATCACCAAGGTTTGGGATGGGCACTTCTGCTTTCCACGAGGGCCACATTAGTTTTGTCCTCATTGTCAGAGGGCTGCATTGTGGCCAATGAAAGACTATGTTGTTTTGAACAATTACAGTTACTTATAACGTAAGGACAATTTAATGGACTAAACACAGAATTCAAGCCCGTTTTAGCTATTTTCAAAATGCAAGTAACAACGTTTTCACTGGTTATTTCAGTATATTGTCCCCAGGGGTCGCATTAACCAAATATTTTCCGACATTATTTTCTGTCAAATTTTTGATGGATAACTGAAAGACTTGAAAGCTGTCTGTCATTATGATGGACTGGAAAAAGAGGAACGATCCAGTGTGCCATCATACTCTTGCAGACATGTGCAGAAAGTAAAGCCTCTCTGTTTTGCGCTCTTAATACATCATGGAGGAGGCTTTTAACCCATGTAAAAAAGATCCCCTTCATAGCCAGAATATCCTCGTTTGTCACTCAGAGCTGACGGCGTCACACTCTCCACGCACTGACAGCAGGGTTTAGGAGCAGTCAGTGCGTGGAGAGTGTGATGCTCTCAGCGCGAGAAAAGGACGTTAAGATAAACGTTCAGTCTGTGTGTGCGTAACTGTAAGACTGCTCTTCACATGAGAGGTTATTAGTGATGAAGCTGTGTGATTATGTGAATGCTGTCATTTTGATAATGTTTAACTGGAATTAGAAAAGGAAAATTAAAAATGATGGATAAAAATATAGCATGACGGACAAGTGATGACCTTGTCAGTCAAAATGACCGCAAAAGAGGTTACTGCAACCTCTGATTGCCCCCATACGTTTTGAAATGCTTATGAAAGATTTACAGAAGCAATTACAGCCATAACAACTCCATTATAAAGAAAATGTTGCCATGTTAAATGTTTTCCCGGCTGAATCTTTTATTTTTGGGTAAGGATCTATTCTGGCCCCAGGATAAACCCTTGAGGTGCGGTTTTGTCAATTCACAATTTGTGACTGATAGGCAAAAATATGATATCTCTGAAATTGCTACTTTTCAGGAAATTAAAAAAAGGCTTTATTGCTGAATAAATAAATAGTGTACTGTCATAATTGGACATTTTAGAAATAGTTTAAATTCCTTTAAAATGTTTAAACCCACTCAGTAGTGTGAAAGATGACCCCAAGCATTGTTTATGTAAAAAAGAAGATAATAAAGAATGGAGATATGAGGTTTTTGTTCAACAGCAGCTATTCAATCATGACTCAATGTCATTGGCTGAGCCTTGTAAGTGATGTAGTCACAGAACCAATTACAAGTGAATCTATTAAACTGAACTGAAGGCACCCTATTCAATAAGATGGAGTTGTGTGAGAAGCCTTTGACAGTTAAAGGTAAAGAGGGATGCACATTTGTTACATCTATTTCACCGTAAAAATTGTTTGAAGTTGTGCAAAGGCTGGGTCTAAATCCTGGTTATTGTGGAGTTAGAATTTTGGTTGTTGATGAGAAATCATGTATTTCTTGGTGAGCCCAATACTGTAGCTATTCTCTGTTTAAAATAAACTGAGAATGACTGAGAATATTTGGATCCACTCACTTTACCATCATGCTTTATTTTAGATTTTCTTACTGCTATAATCTAAGTACTGAAGACTTTTTTGGATCAGTCTGACTTCAGTGTGACTTAAACATATGGACCCATGTACTATACTTACATCCCAACATTTTGTTCGTTAGGCAATCAATTTTGACTTCACCAAGAGCTACTTGGACCTGATCACCACCTACACATCCGTCATCATCATACTGTCACGCCTCGATGACAAGAAGACGCTGGTGGGCATGTTCAACTGTGCCCATGAGATGACCAATGGGAGCAGGTGACAAACACAAAGCTGCTGCAGTGACATCTCAGAAAGATTTGTGTGAAAAACATGACTTTGTTTAGTTCAAACAAGAAAACTGAAACGACATGAATTACTTAAACTTAATTCAGTGATTAAGTCCACTTTCAAGTTCTCACATCCATCAGCTCCTCCCTTCTTTCTCAACCTAATACGTAATTAGTGTTTTAATTAACACAGACATCAACAGCCCAGCTTTAACCTTTTCAGAGTCCCCAGTGGCACTCTGACATATTGAGTCTTACTGCTTAACATATTTATTTATACACAAAAATTCAGGATGCTTGTCTCCTTTGAGACTGAGGAGGGGGCATAAAATCATCCATTTAAATGTCACATCTGATTCACACACACAGCAGCCTGCCCAAGAGGGAACACTCAGCTTCTCAGTATTTCAGCTACCTAGAAATATGTGAAATGTTATTTAACCTTTAACCTTTATTTAAGCAGGAAGGACCCACTGAGACCAAGGTCTGTTTTCCAGGGGTGCCCTGAAGCTATACAAATAAAATATAGCAAATAAGAACAATGAATATTCAGGGTTCCCACGCATCCTGGAAAACCTGGAAAATGATTGACCGATTTTCCAGTCATGGAAAACATATGGAAAATGAGAGGAAAAAGTTAAATGTCCTGGAAAATTATTTATCCTCCCTCTGTTTCTCTCTTCCTTGTTAGTGAACGCATGCAGATTAAAAAAATGTGCGCATAGCCTGCATGTCTGTTCTCAGCTGTTAAAATTGAGCTGCAGAGTTTCTTTGTCACTAGCCAGGCACAGCGCACCACATGACGCTACCAGCAAATCAATTTTTCATGTTCCTCCAGAGCAGTTCCGCTACCCAGTGTTTCCACATGACTTTGTTGCTAGATTTAGCAACTTTTCAGATCCCAGTAAGGACGTATTTTTCCCCAAAGATTGCCCAAACTAGCAACTTTGAATTCAAGAGTGTTGCTGTATTGTATATCGAAAGAAGGGTTTTTATCTCCTCTCTCTGTCTCCTCTGTTGAGTGACAGACACATCCTGGAAATATCCTGGAAAAGAATTTCTAGAAAAGAGTGGGAACCCTGATCTTGCAAAAAGCATTTTACAGCCAACATTTATGCTTGCAAACTATGTGTCTTCCAAAGTTTTTCAAATATTTAAACAGTTCCAGTTCCTCTCCTTGAGTATTTCTGACACTAGCTCTTTGAAAATACTTTATAAAACAAGAGATGGGGGCTTAGCAATCATTTGAAAATTATTCAACAGAATAGGTGCAGCAACGCTAAAAGCTGCCTCCCCTCATTCTGTTCTAAACCTCGTAACTTTTTTTAGATATATATATTTTATTTTCAATTTTTTAAGAGTGTACAAAGTAGAAAAGAAATTTAAAAAATGAAGTAAATGACCCCTCCTCCCAGATAAACAAAACAAAAAGCCAAACAAACAAAAAAGACAACAACACACAAAAGAGCTGCTGGATAAATTTACCAGTAAACCTAAATTAATACAATATCATTATGAAGTACATGATCAGGTGTCATGGAAATGCCAGTTAAGTACAAAAAAAGTTGCTGTTTTTTCAGATAGTCAATGAATGGGCCCCATATGTCCAGGAATCTGTTTAGAGTTTTTGATTTATGGAAGTGAATCCTCTCCATTTGGATAATTACTATCACTTGGATAATTACTATCAACCTTGCTACTTTTAAAGTAACATAGTTTTGAGACCTTGTTGTATGGCTTAAAATATTAATTGATCGAAGAGTAGTCACGCAACAGAATACTGTGCTCCTTTCTTTGCTGATCCAACAAGCACCAGCCAGCTGAGCGATATAGATGACAGTGGTGAGTTGTAAGTTTGTCACCTGTGATAAAACAAAGAGGACTGTGATAAATGGCATCCAGTGGCTGCAAGAATGAGGCAGCAGCAGGAGTATAAAGCGCATCTCTATAGTCTAAAACTGGCATTATGGTTGCCTGGACAATCTTCTTTCTGTTTCTGACTGTGAGGCAAGATTTGTTCCTATAACAAAAATCAATTTGGCTAAATTTTCTTTTAGCCAAATGTGAGATGTGTGACCCAAAAGAGAGATCCTGATCCAACCAGATGCCCAAGTATTTGAACTGTTTTACACTTTCACTGTTTACGTTATCTAAAGTGGACAGCACAGTATAAATCTATTAAATTTTCTGTCTTGAAAAACATCATGTTTTATAGTTTTGAGAGAAATAAATAAATGAATGCCAAAACTTTAAAGGCTTAAAATTCACAGCAGATTATTACAGATATGATGTCATGTCTCTCATCCTTTGTCTCATTTCTTTATTGATTAATTGTGAACTGTAATGATTCTTGCAGTGACCCTTCATACCCACGGCTCAGCCAAATGTTTGTGGAGTACGAGCATCCGTGGAAGAAGCTGACTGAAGAGTTTGGTCCTCACACAAGGGTAAGCTCTTTGGGTTTGAATAGTAGAGTTGTCATTGATAGTTTTGGATTTACTGTGGTGGAAATGTGGATGATGACCCTATGAGGCTGTTACAGCAATGGAAATTATAGACTTGATTACTGTACATATAAAAAAAATATATATATCTATATATGTACACACTGGTACCTGTTTTGACGCAAATGGCAAAATGTAATTCATTTCTCTGCAGCCAATATTGAGAAATTCATTTTTTTGTTTTCAACAAAAATGCAACAAACTCCTGCTAACTTCAGAACGCACAATCTCAATAGTGACATGTGAGTACATTTAATTTCAGTACCAATATAATATTTGCCAATGTTATTTATATAATAAATGCCAAGGTCAAACTACAAGGTTTGCCAACAGTCATAATATGAGGCAACCACAGAGCCATCAATTCTGTCTGACCTTAGCATTAGTCAGTGCTCTCTGTTTGCTCTGGCAGCATAAAGTGAAACTATGACAGGCGATTTAAAGTGGGTTTTTTTTTAAAGTTTTAATACTGATATGGTGATACTTAATACAGATATGGTTAATACATATGGTGTCAAAAATTATGGTAGCAAGGCAGTTTGATAGCAACTCACTGAAGTTAATTAAGTGTCTTATCCAGTTATTCCAAACATATCTTGACATTTTTTGGAGGTTGAAGTAATATTACGCAATTTTTTTTTTTTTAACTTATTTTTTATTAAGAAATATAACAACAAATACAATAATACAGTAATAATGTACATTTGCAAGGTGTTCTTTTTCCTTTTCCTCTTTGAACAAAACTGAGAACCGTAATAGGTAAAGACATTGGGGTATATGATATATATATAATATCAACAATTCCAAGGGTCTACACACTAAAAAAAAAAAAAAATGCTGAGTAGGCTAACTAATGTATATTTATTTAATAATGATAATTATAATAACAAAAAAAAAAAAAATCATGAAATTCATGTGTATGTATGTGTACGTTGTGTTTATATTAATTCATTGCTTTAACAAGGTTTCAACAAGTTTCCACCTTGCCATAAAAGTTTCTCTTTGTAATCTCAAAACATATGTTATTTGCTCCATGTCATGGATTTCCTGAACCTTCTCGATCCACATATTGTAAGATGGGGGATCAGATTTTAACCATTTAATTGTAATACATTTTATTGCAGCTGTTGTTAGTATTCGTAGTAGATACTTTTTTGCTTTTCCCTCAACGCCTATAGGCGTTAGACCAAATATAGCCACTTTTGGATCAATCGTAAGGTTCTGATGAAATATGTTACTAAGGGCTTCAAAAATATCTTTCCAAAATATTCCCAATTTTTTACATGTCCAAAATATGTGAGTATGAGTTCCTACATGGTCACCACATTGTCTCCAGCATTTATCTGAATACACTGAACTCATCCTTGCCACCATCTTTGGAGTTCGAAAAAACCTCATAACGACCTTCCACTTAAATTCCCTCCATGTATTAGAATTAGTTACAAGGTGTGCTTGGGTGCATATTTCCTCCCATTCCTCTCTTGAAATATCTATGTCCATCTCAGATTCCCATCTGTCTTTTAAATGTAATGTATTAATAAGAGCCATACTAGAGAAAACATGGTATAAATGACATATAACTTTCCTGCTCTCACCTTCTCTTTGTAGTTTTATCAGAAAAGATTCAATTGGGGTAGGTTCTTTCACTTTACCCCAATCTTTATGTTTACTTATGAAGGATCGGAGCTGTAAATATCTGTAAAAGTCAGTATTCGGGAGTGAGAATTCCCTCTTTAACTGTTCAAATGTTTTAAAATTTCCATCCTTGAGAAGTTGATGAAGTTTTGAGAGCCCATAGTCTGACCAAGTTCTAAATCTTGTATCTAACTGGGAAGGTGTAAAGTCCTCAATAGCACTAATATCAGTTAATGATGAAATTGTTTTGGGTAAGCCAAATGATGCTCTTACTGTCCTCCATATCTTCAAAGTTACTCTGCTCCATTCACCCAAGGGAGTTTTCTTTAGTGGAGTGTCAATAAAAGGCAAAGTGTGTAGAGGTCTATCACATAAGCTTTTTTCAATATTGAGCCATCTTGTGTCCTCAAGATCTTGCATCCATATTGTCAGTGGTCGCAACTGTGCAGCCCAGAAGTAATGTCTCAGAATAGGGAGTTTAAGCCCACCATCCAATTTGGATAACTGCAGTGTTTTTAGTCTTACTCTAGGGCGCCTTCTCTGCCATATAAATGTTGAAATAAGTCTATCCAGTTTATCAAATGCAGATTTGGGGATATTGATTGGTAACATCTGAAATAAGAAGAGAAGTTTGGGGAGAACATTCATCCGTATGCTTTCTATGCGACCTGACAGGGACAAGGGGAGAGACGACCATCCGTCTAAATCTTTACTAATATTGTGGAATATAGTTTTATAATTCTTATCATACAAATTTTCAAGTGAGGAAGGGATATGAATGCCGAGATACTTAATACCATCTTTCGGCCATTTGAATCCGCTCTGGAGTTTAACCATTTCTGTTATTTTACCGCTTATATCCATAGCCATAGTTTTATCCGCATTTACTTTATACCCAGAATAAAACCCATATGTGGAGATAATGTCTTTAAGGTGAGAAATTGTGATTGCAGGATTGGATAAATACAGGAGTACATCATCAGCATATAATGATAACTTGCAACTTTAAGGGTGGATATCTACAAAATGTAATTTAAGCATAGGTCTCTCTAGAAAGTGAAAAATTATGGAGGGAGCACTTTTTTCAGTGATAATCTAAGTTTGTGGTAATGTATTGACAGCTACATGTTACATGTGCTCCTGAAAATTATAATTGGGCTGCAGGGTGGTAAGTATTTTTGTTGCACCAAAGTTGACAGTTCAAATCTCGTTCTGGGGTTTTCTGTGTGGAGTTTGACTTTTCTCCATGTCAACGCATCCGTCCTGTCCATGAGCACCAGGGTGTCCTCTAGGCCTGTGCTCAAAATATCGTCATGCACTCTTTGCCGATACGTGTATCGATACTGATTCTACAGAAAAATCTTTTCTTTTTGCAGTGAAAAAACTCATTTAAAGTTGTCAGGAATTCCGATAAAGGCATAATAAATGTCCATAATTTACGTTAAATGGGATACATATCGTATTGAAGCCTCATTATCGGGATACGTATCGTATCATCAGGTTACTGGAAATACCAAGCCCTATTGTCCTCTAGGTACTCCGGGTTCCATGCTCCTTAGGTTGATTGGTGACTCTGTAATTACCCTTAGGAGTGAGTGTGCCTGTGGTTGTTTGTCTCTATAAGTCAGCTCTGTCATTGACTGACAAGCATTTCACAGTTTTCATTTCCCCATACCCAATTACAGGGACAGACTCTAGTCCTTCCCTCATGACCCTGACTGGGAGTTGTATAGAAGATGGATGATGGATGGATGTGGTTGTATGCCTCTTATAGAGAAGATTTCCAGTAGATGTCTCACTTTAGCACAAACATCTGAAACCAGAAGAAAACCCTTCTGTCCATCCTCCCTCACTCTCTGT